>OZ023262.1:176396645-176411645 GCA_964006375.1 Tillus elongatus | reverse complement strand
AATCGGTCCAATAAGTTGGTATAATATTCGCCATTGATTTTTCTTCCCTTTGAAGGTAATCAATGTGGATTATACGGTGTGCATCCCAAAAAACGGCACTATTGGCTGACAAACCCTTCTTCGGCTCCAATTCGCATGGTGAAATCCACTGTTTTGACTGCTGCTTGGTCGCTGGTGTGTTGTGGTGAATCCATGTTTCGTCCACGGTTACGAAATGGCCCAAAAACTCGTCCCTATTGCGTCTGAATAACGCCAAACATTCCTTCGAAATTGTCACACGATATTGTTTGTGGTCGATTGTAAGCAAACGCGGCACCCATCTCGCAGATAGCTTTCTCATACCCAAGTGAGCATGCAAAATCGAAACCACTGAGCCATGTGATATGCCTATGGCTTCCACAATGTCCCGCACTTTTAAGCTCCGATCGGCTAACACCATTGGAAATTGATGGTGCAGAGTCCCCATAGTATTTATCAAGCTTAGCCTTGGTTTGAATGATGGTTTTTTTTCTGCAAAAATAATGTTTGATGAGCGCACACGAAATAAACTTTTTTCCATTTTCGTTATAACTCAAGAGGTTGTCTGCTTTCAATGGATATCTTTCACACACTAAATGACGCAGCTTGTTCAAAATTTGACAGGAGTCAACTGACAGATGGTTGTTGACATGAGCAGTGTTGCCCTTCCTGTGAATAGGCGGGAAATTCAAAAAGCCAAGGACTTATTGACACGCCCTCGTACATACATACATACATATATATATATATATATATATATATATATATATATATATATATATATATATATATATATATATATATATATATATATATATATATATATATCCAAACGAAAACTCGAAAATACTTCACTGATTTAGATCAAATTTGGGAATTACCCTTATTTTCCTAATGGCTTGGTTGTGTTCGTTCATCAAATCTTAAGGCCATTTTTTTTAATTAAATATTAAAAAAATATTTTTTAAAACGTAATATCTCTCAAATTGTCTAAGTGATTTTGAAACGAAAATTTACAACTTAAAAGGATATAGACAGGCGTGGTTGTGTACCAATTTTCAAGTCGTTTGATTAAAGGAAAATAAAGTTATTCGAAAATAAAATTAATAACAAAATAATCCTCGACATCACTTTAGATTCTGTAATGCAATATTTACAATGTTGGAAACAAAGACAGATGACGTTATCTGTACTGCTATGCTATTTAAATAAATCGTAGATAAAAATCTAAACAATGGAAGTTATTGCAAGATATCAGACTGGAGAACATTGTGAGAGATACGACAGGGACGCGATCTCGGTGCAGGACCAGGTAGTATGTTGTCACGACAGCTCTAGTTTACACAAAATTATATAGATAGAGACTGTGTACAATGTACAACCAACCTAAACATATACCGTGACAAAGTTTGCCTCCAAAAGCGCTAAATTTTAGCATGCGAATGTATACTAATAAATAAAAAATTTAATAATAATAATAATAATAATAATAATGTATATTGTTCAAGATAACAATTTCTGATAAAATACAAGGTGTCTTAACATATAAAGCTTAAATAAGATAAAATGAACATATGAATAATTAATTAATTAATGTATTAAGTTAATGAAAGTGATTCGATTTGTTTGAAAGCAATTTGGAACGACGTTTCATTATGTATAAATATTAGGCTTCCCATTCTTCACGTTCACGGTATTTAAAATTAAAAGCCATATATATATATATATATATATATATATATATATATATATATATATATATATATATATATATATATATATATATATATCGCTGTCTCTCTCTCTCCTAGTTTAATCTGACCACACGGTAGCTATTTGTCACAGAGAAGCGTGTACGCTTTGCGCATCGCATAACCTCGAAATTGACTCCGCTGATGCTAATAGACAATTTGCATGAGTTTTCCATTAAATTAATTTAACATTAGCCTAATGGTTTTTCAGACATAGGACATTATTGATTGCACGAAAATATCCAAAACAAAATATGTAGTGGACAGAAAAATAATTTTAAAATCAAAAAATTTCGAATTATTATCATGTGACCGTGAACGTTTTGTTATTGGTCGTGACGTACTTGGACAGCGAATAAATGACGTGTTTACATTTGCCTTATGGTATGATAAGTACGGTCGCTTGTTTCTCAACACCATGGTGAATTTTATTCGTTTATCGGGATTTCAAGCTCATTCTCATTGTTGACATTACCGTCCAGTGACGTCACAGATCATGCCGGCAAAATAGTGGTGTTTGAAATCAATTATGAAATTCGCATTTTTAAATATTTTTTTGCATCGTTATTTTTGTAGTATGTGAAATGAAAAAAATATTAAATAATCTTTGTGGGATGTCTATCAGATGTGATAAGAAAAAAAACATGCAAATTGTCTATTGCTAATACCTATACTTTATTATGATCTTATAATATAAAATAACTAGGTACCTATATTCTAAGGTTAATACAAATAGTAGGTAAATAATAACCAAACTTTTAATTTTAACCTAACTTTAACAAAATGGCTGTAGTAGTATATTATGATTGTAACATCAAATGAAACAAAAATGAAAGTGATAGGTAAACTGCATGTAGATTGTAGATATTGTATGTATTACCTAGTGAACTCTATGTAGAATTCACTGGTAGGTGTTACCAAAATAAAACAAAATTCTTCCAAGAAGAAATATACCTACCTCAAACTAATAGAGTAAGTACTTATGATATCTAGGTAAATACTACAAAATACATATATCCCTAGTTAAAATTATATATATATATATATATATATATATATATATATATTATATATATATATATATATATATATATATATATAAACAGATGTTTAGGTTAAATTATTAAAATTTTAATTTCAAATTTTTTTATTGTTTATATTTATTTCATTTTCAAAAAGTATGGATACAGCAATAGTGAATAAGTGCCGAAAAGAATTTAAGTGCGTTATGATTTCAAATGGTGATCACCGGATTTCCTATTAAACTAGAATCTTCAGTTTTGATACATAGTAAAAGCTATATAAAAGCAGCGTGGATGCTAAATTTTAAAAATAACACAAAGAGCTTCACAGATAATTACAAATTTGTTTTAAAAAACCTTTTTTGTTCTTTTTTTTTGCAGAAACTGGTTCGATGAGTTGTTTAAAACCGATCATTCAAGCGATTAATATGGAAAAATACTTACCTGGCACCTATAATTTCATATATGCCTTCCGTTTATAAATAAAAATTAAATTTTTGGTAAATTTGCAGATTAGCACTTGGGGGGTGCTTAGAAAAATGTCTAAGATTCTCAGCTGAGGCTCTGCAAATCTAGTTATGTTTAATGACTCAATACACAGAATCATGTCTTCTCTATAAAGTGTGACCTGCAGGTCCTAGACGTTCAGATGGCTGGTAAAATGCTGGCCAAAAAATAAAAAAATCTCTATATTGGGTATAACTGTCGCAGAGTATCTTTGCTGGTACTTACATGTTTTCAATATTGCAAAAGCAGCAGCAAAGAGGCTTGGGTTTCTGTTCCAAGTTAATAGCTTGTTTTCATCACAGCAGCTTTTGACGCTGTATATGTACACAGATATGTCCACAGTTGGAATATGGTTCTAATGTCTGGAGTGCTGTCCCAAAAACAATCTTGCCCCTCCTAGATTCTATTCAGAAACGTGTTATTTGCCTTATAGGAGATTAATATGTTACAGTCAATATCACTTCTCTCCACCACACGAGAAAGGTTGGAGATCGCTGCCTCTATCAATATCCGCATTGATCGCTAGAAATTGCTTTGTTAGTACAACCGCTTGCGATCTTAAATCAGCACACTTGTTTTGGTCGAAGAGCATACGATTTCAATGTCTAATTATCCATTTCTCGAATGGTTCGTTACGAATCTCCGTTCTTTCCTAACGCATCAAAGCTTTGGACAGACAAATTTTCGAAGCCATATACAATATCCAACTATTCAAGAAGCGAGTAAACATCCATCTTGTGGCACAACAATCAAGTTCATAATGTCTTACAGACACACAGGATTTGCCTTTCATGAATTATTACATAAAATTTTTTTTTTGTAATTCCGATAAAAACACCTAAATGAGAACTTTAGTGACAAAGCTGATGTATTTTATCAGTTTCAGCGCAATAAAAAAAAACTCTGGACGCAGCAAGTGCATTATGGTAGTGAATTTTCATTAAAATGTTTTTATTGCAAATATGTGTGTTTTCTTTTTATTTAAGAAAGCAGGCATCAATGTGCCATGTTTCATAAAAATAACTTTATTGTGTGAAAATGTACAAAAATTTCCAAAAGTAAACTTAAAGTGTTCCCGGAAAAACTCGTTTCTTGGTCAACCTTATAGGTTAATAGCAAATTGGGCTATTCAAATATGAAGCATTTGATAAAAATTCGCTACCATAACGCACTTGCTGCATCCAGAATTTCCTTTCTTACAAACATGCATTATATTTCGATGTAAAATGCAAAAATGCAATAACATATGGCGTGTTTGATTAAACAAAAAAGAAAATTTGTATCACCAACGACTTATGGGCCACCTGTGATTGTAGAAATATTTTTTTAAGATGTAGCTCAAGCCACCCTATAATTAATATATACAAATTTTTTTTATATCTTGTATAATAACGGATATATTGAGCTTTATTGATTTTTTACGAAAATTCGACAAAAATTATACACCATTAAACGATAAATTCTATAGCTAAGACTACTGCCAAGCATCAGAGAAAGGGTCTATTTGAAATGAATTTTCTGGAAACATTTTATTAAAATGAAGGACAATGACGGTTGAAACTAAGACTTCAGGGTTTGTAAAACATTCTTCTTGATACATTTTCTTTCCATAGCCCGTATTAGATTCAAGTTCTTTGCCTAAATAATGCGAATTTTGATGTTTTAAACTGTCACTTTGACGTTTTGCGGAAAACCCCAATTTATGTTTCTTTAAATGCCCATATCTTTTTTGTCTTTTGACCTACAGCGCTAGGTTGGTAGATAATTTACCTATAGTGACATAAAACGATGTACCAAATTTGGTTGCCCTTACTTTATTATTTACGGAGATATGAATTTTTTTTTAAAGAAAACACAAAATTTTCCGGGAAAACCTCGGCCGATTTTCCTGGCTAACGAACTTATCCAAGCCACTTACAAAAGGAAGGTACTCACAAAATTTTGTCAAAATCGGCCCATTATCTTTTGAGTTATCGGTGTGATACATATATATATATATATATATATATATATATATATATATATATATATATATATATATATATATATATATATATATATAAACATATAAAAATCGAAACTGACCCCGGATATGTGTTCTAGGGGGCCTAATTAGCGCTCATTTGAAGAAATTTTTTCAAAATTCAAAAGTCGGGATCTCCTCATTAGTGAATTTTTTTAAAGAAAATTCACTAAAATAGTGCTGCAAATTAAATCATAACTTCCACATAGCTGTGATAATCTACTCTTCACAGAAAGACATTTTCATTAAATGAATCTAGGTTCCATGACTTGACCGCAAAGAAAATATTCGTATTTACGTTATATTACTCGATTTTTAACGAAAAAATGCCAATTTTCACTAAATCATCACTTATCATTTATCCCCTACTCGCTAAAGAGATCTTACTCAGAAACAATTCGAAGCGTTCCTTTATAGGGTGCTAACTGGATATTAAATTTGAAGATGATATCTCAATTCGTTCGAAAGTTATTGCGCCTACTAACAGACAGACGTACAGGCAGACAGACCGACCGACCGACAGACAAAAAAATGTTCGTTTCAGAATCAGGTTTTCTATGTTTTGAGACTTTTTAAACCGTTTTAGCAAAAAAAATCGAAATTTTTGTCACCGAGGTTTCATCCCCACACATTCAACCCTTAACTAAATTTCAGCACAGAATACCAGATATTTGATGAAATTTAAAGTTTTCTAATAAACAAACCCTAAAACGTTTTGTTTCTCGAGTTTTAACAAAAAAATGCCAAACTTCACCAAATCACTCCTCATTAATCCCCTACCCCCTGGAGAGATACCTAAAAACAATCTTAACCGTTCGTTTGTCAAGTGCTAACTGCATACCAAATTTGAAGACGATATCTCAATTCGTTCTAAAGTTATCCTGGCTACAAACAGACAGACATACAGACCGACAGACCGACACTTTTTACGACGTGTAAGCGGAAAAAAATTCTGAAATTTTTGTCGCGGATGCCATACTTCCATACAATCTCATGTTATTACAGTTAAATATAAAACTAAATAAAAATTTGTATGAAAATTCGCAAAAAGATTTCTTCCTCAAAAATGCTATGAAAAAGGTTTTTTTGCGAGAATTTGCCAATAAATAAAAGTATATATAACTTGATTTTCTAACTAAATATATTTAGCTGGGTCTTAAATGTCTGTTTTGATTGTTACTCTTCTTTACTTGACGAAGATATTTGCAGAAAATATGTTCGAAATAGACCCCTTTTGCGATGTTTTGGCAGCGGTTCAGCTTAGTGCTGACCACAGATACATAATTAAACAGGTCAGCCGACAGCCGTCTAAAAGGTCAAGTTAAAACAAATTGAGATATCGTTTTAAAATTTGTGACACAGTTAGCACCCGACAAACGAACGGTTGGGATCGTTTTTGTGTAAAATTGCTCCAGGGGGTAGTGGATAAATCGGAGGTGATTTGGTGAAAATTGACATTTTTTCGTTAAAACTCGAGCAATATAACGTTTTAGGGTTTGTTTATTAGAAAACTTTTAATCGCATTAAACATCTGGTATTCTGTGCTGAAATTAAATTAGTGGAGGTGGAATATCGGTGACAAAAATTTCATTTTTTTTTTGCTAAAACGGCGTAAAAAGCCTCAAAACATATAGAAAACCTAAATCTGGCACTTAATTTTTTTTGTCTGTCTCTCTGCCGGTCGGTCGATCTGTCGAGCGAATTGAGATATCATCACAGCATAAATATATATCTATGCTGTGATATTATCTTTAAATTTGGTATACAGTTAGCACCCGACAAAGGAACGCTTCGATTTGTTTTTGGGTAACATCGCTTCAGGGGAGTGGCGATCTAAATCCATTTCATGAGAATCTATTTTTAAGGAGAGTAAATTTTCACAGCCATGTGGAAGTTATGATTCAATTTGCAGCACTATTTATTAATTTATTAGTGAATTTCAGGTGAAAAATTCCCTCAGGGAATTTTTGTAAAAAAAAATTGGCATCGAATTTCCGTGTAATTTTTTTTTAAAGATTTTCATAAGTACATAGGCTAATACAATTAAAAATTATGTCGTAAATCAATAATATCCTGAATAAACTTCTTCTGCGATACATCTACCATCTGTAGGTCTTTTCTATTCGCCTTAAGTCTTTATACTGTTAAGGAGATTTGCAGAATTTGGATCATACAGCTTGTTTACAATCACCTCAAAGTCGGATGTTTGTTTTTAAAGTTCTTGACCGCTGTTCTGAGGTTTTTCTTTTGAGTTCTTACAGCGTAATATGGATAGGTGGCGTCTTTCTCATTTCTTGAAAATAAACCAAAAACACATATTTTCCTGGGTTACTTGGTTTTAGGGATATATCTTCAAGATGTTCTGTGACTTTAGCACTTGTTTTTCGCATGCGCTGCACCTCATCATCTATCTCCATTAATTTCACTTCCATTTCCTTAAGGTTGTCCTTGTATTGGTGAATTTTCGTAGAAAAAATTCACTAATGGGGAGATCCCGACTTTTGAATTTTGAAAATTTTTTTGCAAATGAGCGCGATCTAGGACCCCTAGAACCCATATCCGGGGTCAGTTTCAATTTTTATATGTTATATATATATATATATATATATATATATATATATATATATATATATATATATATATATATATATATATATATATATATATATATATATATATATATGTGTGTGTATCACACCGATAACTCAAAAAATAAAGGGCCGATTTTGATCAAATTTGGCGAATACCTTCCTTTTGCAAATGGCTTGGATAAGTTCGTTAGTCAGGAAAATCGGCCCAGGTTTTCCCGGAAAATTTTGGGTTTTCCTTCAAAAAAAATTTATATCTCCGGAATTAACAAAGTAAGGGCAACTAAATTTGGTACGCTGGTTTACGTCATTATAGGTGAGGTGCTTACCAAAATTTAGTTCTGTAGGTCAAAAGAAAAAAAAGTTATGGGCATTTAAAGAAAAATAAATTGGGGTTTTCCTTAAAACGTCAAAGTGACAATTTAAAACGTCAAAGGCGTCATTTAGGCAAAGAACTTGAATCTAATACGGACTCTGAAAAGAAAATGTCTTAAGAAGAATGTTTTACAAACCCTGAAGTCTTAGTTTCAAACGTCATCGTCCTTCATTTTACTAAAATATTTCCAGAAAATTCATTTCAAAAATACCCTTTCTCTGATGCTTGGCAGTAGCCTTAGCTATAGAATTTATCGTTTAATGGTATATAATTTTTGTAAAATTTTCGTAAAAAATCAATAAAGCTCAATATATCCGTTATTATACAAGGTATGAAAAAAGATTGTATACATTAATTATACGGTGTCGTGAGCTACACCTTAAAAAATTATTGCTACCATCACAGGGTGGCCCATAAGTCGTTGGTGATACAAATAATATTTTTTTAGTGGAAAACGCCTTATGTTTTTGCATTTTCCATCGAAATATAATGCATGTTTGTAAGTTAAAAAATTCTGGACGCAGCAAGTGCGTTATGGTAGCGAATTTTGATTAAATGCTTCATATTTGAAAAGCTCAATTTGCTATTAACCTATAAGGTTGATCAAGAAACGGATTTTTTCGGTTACATTTTAAGTTGACTTTCGGAAATTTCTGTACGTTTTCAAACAATAAAGTTATTTTGATGAAACATGGCACATTGTTTTTACTATATAGGTTATACTGGTAACCAAATTTGATGCCTGTTTTCTGAAAAAAAAACACATATTTGCTATTAAAAACATTTGTATGAAAATTCACTACCATAACGCACTTGCTGCGTCCAGACTTTTTACGGTTTAGATGCGAGTTAAAAAAAGAAAATAATAAAATTATCTATAAACTTTATAGATATGAGACCAAAAAATTTAAAATTATTATAATAATTCTTGCTAATGGAATCAAATATTGTGACTTCAAAGCGCACAAAAATAATTCTACGATTTAGATCAGAGGTTTTCAACTTTTTTGTCCCGTAGACCAACTCCGATATTTTTCCGTTCTAAGTGGATTATAAAAGTGGGTAATTTCTATGTCTATCAAAGATTACTATTATGTAAGTCCCTGCATAGGTACTTTCTGTATTAGGTGCATTATGATATTTGTCTAAGGTTTGGTAATGACCCGCCTAAGTCCAAGTCACTTTCGTGGATCCCCATTTACATCTTATGCACTCCATTTTTTCCGCTGATATGGACCCCCTGCAGGTCGGAGTCGACCCCTGCGGGTCAGACCACTTTAAGCATCTATGATTTAAATAAAAAGTTATTCCGAATAGGTATTTGACGATAATTTTCTCAAGAATATTTTTGCTTTGTTTGTATTAATAATTTCCTTACATGAAAGACCACTTTTTTGGTCGATTTCTCCCAAATAGTTAGTTTGGTTTGCCTTTACTCAAAGTGACATTAGGTGGGCCTCCACTATTTTAATAAAACTATAACCATGGGTATCTATGAAGATGATACATCAAATCTACAAACTATCAGAAAGGCATCGTTATACAGGCTGGCAAAAAGTTTGGAATATTGCATATATCTCCGAAGCGACTGGATCAATAGCAACGAATTCCTTTGTCTTTATGAAATAGGACAGTTTGGACTTGCGAAGTGTATTCTTATGTATCCACTGTATAATGATCAACTTTTGTATTTCACATTGAACACCTGTATATTTTAATGAATTTCGATATCACCTACTCTTATAAATTTAACGATATAAGGTTCATTATATCCAGATATCAAAATGACAGATCTATTGCGAATAAGATTTTCACAGCAAAAATTTAGCAGGCTTTGATGATTTTGATGAGAGTAGAAACAGAAGGTTCAATAATTATTACTAGAACTGTCAACTGTGACAGTAGTATTTCACGTTCACGGTTTAGAGTTTTCTGAGTATTTTGCAATGTAGTTTTTGACAATAAAACAAAAGAATCAGATATATGTAAGGGTTAAATCAAAAGTTATTTGTGAAAAATACCAGGAATGATTTGCGGCGAATAATTTTCTTCTGCAGTATGTATATAAATTATTCTAGCAATATTCAAGGTGGCGAACGATACAGTTGACAATTGACAAGTGTGTCAAGTGCAAATAAAAGGTTAGTGATGTATAAATGGAACCATTGCTCTGCGAAACATGTTTTGTGTGGGAACATATAGTGTGCCAAAGTGAGTTTAAAAACTTATAAACGATTAAGTAAATCTTCGGCACCTTGGAAATGTGGCAAGTGTATTGATGACAAAGTTGAATATAAAAGTGTCAATAATATTCAAGAAACAGAAACCCAGAATTCAATGTGGTCAATGTAACCACTAACTTTAAAATCGAAACAGTGTCCCCAACAATGGAATAACTCAAGGCAGTTTTGGGGGAAATGAACTGGTAACAATAGACATAAGCGGTATACAAACTCAAGATAAAGAATCCACAGAACCGGTTATAGAAAAAGTGTTCGACAAGATAGGAGCAACTACAAACAATATCGAAGAGAACTATAGACTGAATAAAAAAATCCAAAAACTCCCATTGTGATCAAATTCAACAATAAATCGATAAATAAAGAAGGTGTTCGAAAAAGCAAACACACAGGTAAATTATTTAATGGCAAGTGTGGGACCAGATCAGCTGATAGGAACTCACAAATATGTTTTAATGACGACCTAACCTTAGATAATCAGCTTCTTTACAAAGAAGCTAGATAACTTAAACGGAATGGCAACATTAAGTATGTATGGTGTTCTAGTTCAAAAACACATTTAAAGCAAGACGATAATGCCAAGAATGAACTGGTAAAAATAGATATGGAACTTAAAAAAAGTGTTGAGTTTATGGTGAATAAGTTTAATAACCTACAGGTAACAAACAATAAATTGCTGCAACAAATCACGCAGATGCAAAAGGACCATGTGGTACTAAGTGAAGAAAACATAAATTAAAAAGCAGAGTTAACGATTTAGGATAAGAAACGAACGAAAAAATTCAATCATAAGCGGTATACAAACTCAAGATAAAGAATCCACAGAACCGGTTATAGAAAAATTGTTCGATAAATAGGAGCAACTACAAACAATATCGAAGAGAACTATAGACTGAATAAAAAAATCCAAAAACTCCCATTGTGGTCAAATTCAACAATAAATCGACAAAAGAAGAAGGTGTTCGAAAAAGCAAACACACAAGTAAATTATTTATTGGCAAGTGTGGGACCAGATCAGCTGATAGGAACTCACAAATATTTTTTAATGGCGACCTAACCTTAGATAATCAGCTTCTTTACAAAGAAGCTAGAGAACTTAAACGGAATGGCAACATTAAGTAGGTTCTAGTTCAAAAAAACATTTAAAGCAAGACGATAATGCCAGTGCAAATAAAATGATACCACGACGTTGAAAAATTATTAAATACCCAACAATGAAACAAAAATATAAATGAAATACATGGATCAGTTCGGCTTTTATCAGGGGCTTTAAGGTCACGGACATTCATACTCACTCATTAGATAGTATCTGTTGTGTTCTAATATTGTTTGATCCCCACGCTCAATCTCCCCGAGTCCGACCCTGTATATTCCCATCCTAAAAACTTCCCTCAGTGCCTACAACAGCCACCAGAGGAAGCTACGACATTGCCACTCCTGTAACAGTTGGCAACAACAGCCACCGGAGGCGCAAGCACAACCAACGGTTGGTCCCTGTGACAGGTGTCATCAAGCGTCAACAACCGAGAGAAGGAGCTACAAGCTAACTCTAGAACACTTCACTTCCATGTCATCCAGCGTCCAGTAAGGTCGTAGCAAGACCGGCTGGTCTTGCAGAATAGTTGATTATGCTGTGGTCACACCATAGTTAACTCCGTGGTCGTTCCAGCGGTCAGGGAGCATCACAGGAAGATCGCCTGACCTGCGGCACAGATTCAAGAACCCATGGTTGTCTCCATAGACACATGGACAGGTCCGTGAGCCTCGTTCTGAAGGAACCAGTCTTTCGACGAGCGACTGACCCGTGTCCAGAAATCCATTCAACTGCGGTATCAACACACCGCAAGTCTTCACAGCTGTCACCCGGACACGTGAAACACCTTGGCCCCTTGGATGACGTCTCCAGTTATCAGCGACACGACCACGTGCCGTTTACGGCAATTTCCCGGCTCCAATTGTAAGTATTGTATTATTGGATCACAACATTCATTTTTGTATTTAACTTTGTAATTCATATTAAATTGTTATTGGTTCGAGGTGTATTATACCTAAATCTGCGCCTACAAATAACAATTCCTCTGGTCCTTCCAGAGTATATAAACGGGTAATTAAACCAGGATGCTAGTCTTTCTAAACACGTATTTTATTTTATTTTAAACCTTTAGTATTTCGCGGCATTACATTTATCCCATTCTGCTTCGTACAGTATGAGTGCGTGAAAACACGCATTAGCAAAAAACAATTTAAAATGCGTTCATCAAAACATCCGCAGTATAGCCAAAAACATGAATGAATTTGTTATTTTCTTTAGTGAATTTTTAAATAACCAATTTGACATAATTACTTGCATTTTCCTGAAACATGGCAAGTAACGGAAACAACTTTGTATAACCTTCCCGGTTATAATATTATATTATACAACTCTGGTGATATAAATCAAAATGATGGAGTTATTGTTTACATCAGACATTGTTTAAAACAAAATTTAAAGGTGATTGCTCTCGATAAATTTAAAGTAGTCAAAACACAAATCACACTAGAAAATAATAAAATCAGTATTAACGCTGTACACAGACCACCTTCTAGATATTCAGACAGTTTTACCAATAAACCAAACAAACTGTTGCAATCGCATTCTGATGTTGACATAAGCTTTTTAGTTGGAGATAAAAATATAGCTATTCTTACTAGTAGACCACATAGTCAAATATATCTTGACACTCTGCGGAGTATGATTATACGTATCAGCTATAAATGACTATACCCGTTACTTAAAGAACAGCAAAACATGTCTTGATCACAGACATATTCGCAAAAATAACAAAAATACGTTATCCAGAACATCAGGAAATTTTTTCCAAAATGACATCACCGGTCATTACACTCTCATGGCAGGTATGCAATTAAACTCAGAAAAAGGGATCTGGTATAGATGGAAATTGGGTCAAAACTTTAAAAGAAAGTACAGATTTCATTGCAATGCCACTAAGAATTATAATTAACAAAATTATGACTTCAGACATGATGTCCAGCCGCATTTAAGATAGCTGTAATCAGCCTACGTCACAAAGAAGGCGATCCAACCATTTTGAAAAATTATAGACCTAATTCGCTTATATCAAACTTGGCAAAAATAGTGGAAAAAATAATCAAGAGGAAACTTTGTTGATAAATTTGGAATACTGGCAGCTAATTAATTGGATTCAGAAAACACCTTTCTATACAGGAAGCAATAAACTCACTTGTAACTAAAATACAGGAAGCTATGGATGAGGGAGTGTGCTTGGGTGGAAGAGGAAATGCACATACTTTTTTAAAGAGTTATCTCACAGATCAAATATAGGTGACAAGGATTGATAATGTTGAAAGCGAAGGCAGGCAGCTCATTTGTGGTGTCCCACATGCAACAGTTTTAGGAGGCCCGTTTCTTTTTTTACTGTATGTAAATGATATTTTGAAAGTAAAAACTTTGGGTAAATTAATAAGTTTTGCGGACGATACCGTACTAGTTTACAAGGATGTTCTTGGGATCGTATGCTACAAAAGGTGGAAGAATATTTAAAAGTTATCGAGTACTGTTTTGAATATATAAGCTTTTAACAGTAAACGATGAAAAAACTAAATGGATACCCTTTTCATCTTTCAACAAAAATTTACCGCACAACAAACACCTAACCATAAACCATAAAAACAACAAAATAAAAATAGACCAAGCAAACAGTATGAAATATTTAGGAGTCACAATTGACAGCACACTGAAATGAGATAAACATATTGATGGTTTAATAAAAAAAACTCCAATCGGTTTTATATATATATTTAAAAAACTCGGGACGCAGCAAGTGCGTTATGGTAGTGAATTTTTATTAAATGCTTCAAATTTAAATAACTCAATTTTCTATAAACTTAGAGAGTTTAATTTCAATACGTAGTAAGGTTTTTCCTAATTTTGGAATGGGTGGAGTAAGACTAGGGGTATGCACAATCAACCAAGGGTTGCGGTGCTATCGGGGCGGCAAGGCCGCGGACGAGCCCTGAGGGAACAAAAAAAAAAAAAAAAAAAAAAGGTTTTTCCTAAGGCAAGATATCCACAAAATTTCATTAAAATAACTTTGTAATTTTCGGAGAAAAAAATTTTTTTCGAAAGAAAATTTAAAATTTGAGTAACTCAATTTTCTCTAAACTTAGAAAGTTGAATTTTGGTACGTAGTAAGGTTGAGGCAACATATATAGTAAATTTCATTGAAACAGCTTTGTTACTTTCGGAGAAAAAAATTTTTTTCGAAAGAAAACTCAAAATTTTTCCGGAAAACCCCATCTGATTTTTCTGGATAACGAACTCATCCAAGCCATTAATAAAAGACAGGCACTTTCCAAGTTTCATCGAAATCGGTTAATTATTTTTTGAGTTATCATATATATATATATATATATATATATATATATATATATATATATATATATATATATATATA